>CAUYLG010014920.1:0-40985 GCA_963573385.1 Cacajao melanocephalus | reverse complement strand
GGTGTTCCAGTCGCCTGATGAAAGGGCGCCGGGATCTGCGTGATTTCCCCTGCAGCGACCCACTGCGCCCGCTGGAACAGCGGCACTGACATTCGTGGTGCTTTATTGCCCGGGAATCTCCTGGCCTGGCTCCCTGTTTCAGACCCCTTTTTAATCGGATGAATGGGCGATTCTGCCTTCCTGAAGCTCTGCTTTCCAGCTAGAAGGGAGACCCAGACTAGTGTATTTTGTACGGAGAACTGCCACGCCCGGGTGCCGGCAAAACCACTGCGCCGGCCAAAAGAGCTGCGCTGGCGACCCTTAGGGCTCCTCCGCTTGGGAATCTCCTAGTCTGTGGGCAATAAAAATCCGTCTGGAAATGCGGCGTCCACTCACCCTCTGCGCTTTCAGTAGGAGCTGCAATCCTGAGCTGTTCCTAATCGGCCATCTTGGATCCAACCCCTACCTTGATTTTTTTAGTTCATGTGTGTGTGTTTACATTTTCTTCTTGATTGAAAAGTAATACACACGTGTTCAAAAAAAAAAAAAGAACAAAAAAGAAATCGAAAAAAATCCAGAAATGCACAAAGTAGAAAATTAATCTTTCTCTTCCCCAAGTCCCATTTCCCCAAACAAACCATTATTAACATTATTAACATTTGGTATACATTTCCAAAAACATCTTTCTCCATGCTTTCACATGTATGTGTGCATGTTTACGTATGGATAAAGGGAGAAAGAAAAAGCTTTATTTGCAAGAATGGGATCATATTGCACATACTATAGTGTAGCTTTTTGTTTTCTGGATATGTCGTGAACACCATTCCATACCCATACATGGAAATCTATTTCGTTTTTAAATACTTTGAATACACAGAATAAGCATTCCTTAGATGGAATGTGTCACAATTTATTTAAATAACTCCAGATCAATGAACATTTAGATTGTTTCCAATTTTTAGCAATCAGTATTACAAGCAACACTGCATGGTACACATATGATATATCAACACATGCTAGAGCAAGTATTTTCTCAGAAATTTTTACAAGAGGAATTGCTGCGTCAATGAGTTCTTCTACATTTTGAATGCAATGATAGACAGTGGAAAGGTAAAAAACTCAGGCTGTGGCTGCTGTTTCTGACACCTGAGAAGAGAAATTCAGTACATACAGGCAGAGAAGGGGACTATTCATCTAATATTCCATGAAAAGTCCCAAAAAGCCTTTCTACCCAGAACTCATATCTTCTCTGGTCTGCACAAAAGCCTGGAATTTGAAGTATAATCTCAAGATTTTAGTGGCTTTTTGCATTCTCTTTTCAGTGGAGTGATGATGATCTTACAAAATTTGAGAGTAATATTCTCTATAAATGAAATATTGGCAGGAACGTACAAATCTATTTTAATCAGCATGTCTTTTTATTTCAACATCGATGAAAACATCTATAAAATTTTAGTCTAATTTTCTGTTCTTACGATTTTGGTGGGCTAAATTAATTTGCTTTTCTAAACCTGAAGCTCTTGTAATACCTAAGAATTATTCTTAACATAATATCATATTTTGTCCAATATATAATAGCTTGATACTTTAGACAAAGTGAGCTTCTTTTAGATACAGTCTCTCCCCTCCCTGCCAACTATCCAGTGAGTAAGGCAGGGCAAGGGTACCTTGGCTTAATGAATGAAAAAATTGAGATTCAGAAGTTTTAAAGGACTAAACTAGGACACATGGGCAGTATTGTCAGAATTTGTCAGTGATCATATGAAAAGATTTAGAAACAATTGGAAATGAAGCTAAACTTCAGTTGACTTCCGTAGATATCCTGAAAGGTTTAGAAATGAGAGTTGTCTGCTGGTCAAGTTTAACTTTGTTGCTTCATCTTTTGTTAGTCCTTAAAATATATGACTGTGCTATATTTATTTCCTTTCTCTTTAGCACATCAAAGGATTGTTAATTAAAAGATTGGATTAGCCTTATCATGTTTAAATTGAGGTTTTACTTTACTATATACACTGTGACTAAAATATAGATATATTCATCACTGTGGGATGTATTAGCCAAATTAATAAGGCCATTCTAAGCCACTGGCAACAATAGCTAGTTTTTACATTATTCTCT
The DNA here is from genome assembly GCA_963573385.1 of Cacajao melanocephalus. Classification (NCBI taxonomy): domain Eukaryota; kingdom Metazoa; phylum Chordata; class Mammalia; order Primates; family Pitheciidae; genus Cacajao; species Cacajao melanocephalus. The sequence continues at coordinate 38,888 of CAUYLG010014920.1, read as the reverse complement.
GTGTTGGGCATCCATCCCAGATTACTCGTGTTAACTCATTTAATACTCACAATCTCCCTGTGAGGTGGGTTTTGTTACTATCCCTATTTTGTACGTGAAGAAAATGAAACACAAAGCCATTAAGTAATTTGTCCAAGGTCACATAGCAAGAAAGTAGCAGAGCTGGATTATAAACTCAACTGTTCTGACCCCAGCATTCATGCTCATAACAACTGAACTATACTGCAGTGTCAGAATGGCAATTTCCCAGTGTGTCATGCTCCAGTGCTTCAGAAAACAGGTGGCTCCAGGAAGCTAACATGTCAAACTCTCACTTGTAGATATTACAGTACAAATACTAGTCCAGAAAAACCAAAAACACATTTGTGAAAATTCAATTTCCTGAAGACTCCCCACTCTCACTTGAATCTGACTTAAGGCCACTCTAACTTTGGCTTTTATTGACTTTCTAGTGGGCCAAGAAAAATAATGGAAGAAATTTATTCAATTTTATTAGATTAATATTCCCAAGGGATGAACTGTATAATAAACCACTCATCTTTACCCACTGGTTCAAATTTCAGCTAAATGCAGCCTTTATAACAACATTCTCCCTTTATCTGTTGAAGTAGCGTTCAGTTACTAGTTGTAGGAAACTTTTGTTCTTTTCCCTGTTAAGGCTTAATAGGCTTAACTGTGTTTTTATTAGCAATGGTCATATTTGAAAGGTATCTTTCTTATGCAGCATTGAATATTTTAACAAACTGAAACTTAACCTTGACAGTACCACTAAACTTTAACCAAAATTTGTCCTATGTATTGGAGTCATTGTACACAATCTGAAGCCACAACACCTAAATTCAAATCCCAGTTCAAATCTGCCTCTTACTGGCTGTGTGCTCTGGGACAAAATTTTCAATTGTTTAGTGCCTTAACTTCCTCATCTTTAGAGTAGGGATTTTGACAAAACCTACCTTACAGGCTTGAGAAGTAACTGTTTGCTGCACTGGGCACTGGTCAAAGTTCTTTACATGTGTTATTCATTTAATCCTTACAACAACCCTGCTATCATCACTTTAAAGTTGCCAATATTCCCCAGGTTAAACATGAGCACACTGAAACACAAAATGGTTAAGAAATCTGTCTGAAGAAAATTGTTAAAGCTAGTAGGCAGTGTGGTCTGGATATAAACTTAGCCTATCTGGCTCTAAGTCTACAGTCTAGTCACTGCTACACAGTGCTATTTTGAGAATCAGTTTTAAACTGCAACACACTTTCAGACCCACTTTATAACAGCAAACATGTTCATCTAATGTTTGTTTCATTCTGACCTCTGTCTGTAAGCAACCAAACCAACCTTATTTTGCCCTTCAATGATTCTGGTGTTCTAACCACATAGGTCATGATTAAGATCATTCAAATATTGGTTGGATATATTTCTATCACTTTAACTAAATCCCTTCATCTGCCTCTAGATTCCAGGTTCATACCATATGCTATATTAACTGCTCATTAGACTTAACGGCAGGATAAAACTCCTCGTTAAAAATCCATGTAGTGACCATTTAGAATCATTGCAAAAGTCTTCTTCTGAGAAAAATATTTATAACAGAAGCCTTTAGGCGAAAAACTAAGAAGTAAAATTTAACAATGAAAATTACAGTGTCTCACAGATTTTAGAAAACCTAGCCATTTATCTTTAATTTTATAGAAATAAACAAAATGAAAATTGACATTGCTATTTTGGATGGGGAAATACTTTATTCTTATTACTCTTAAACCTTTAAACCAAAATAGGAAAGTAGACTCACTTAGAGGACAATACTTCGAAGTCAATTATAAAGAAATAGTGTTGTGGCCACATCATGCTATTTTCTATAATGGAGCTCCATTTTTTCTTTTTCTTTTGATAAATTCAACTAATGGTTGTCAAATATTACACCCTGTATGCTGTTTGAAGTGAATCAAATCTTTTGGAGAAGAAAGTTCTGATTTTAAACAAACTGTGGGAAGCTATTTTTAAAAGGGCTAAAATATCTGTACTGAAGTTTTATTGATCTTTGTGATCACCTCAGAGTTTTTAAACAATGTTGTTGAATGAAGTTTTTTGTTTTTTGTTTTTAAAAGACAACAACAAACCGTGGTTTTTTTTTTTAGGCTAATTGGACTTTCTATGTTTAAAACTAATGATTGAAATTTCCTAAGGAACAACTCAACTCCTCTAACACAATAGTGAACCTAGAGTAGGCAACTGCTTACCCATGATGATTTGAGAATTTCTGAAACACTTATTTACCTCTGCAAGAAGCATATAGAAGTTAAAAATCGTACGGTCTCAAGATTTGAAGGAATTCAGTGGTCAGATGCTGCAACCAATCAATCAGTGTTTTAACTTCCTTTTCAGTATCTTCAATAAGTCACCAATGAATAATAGGCCATGAATAACACCTCTGGTGACAAAAACTTATTTCCTAAGCTCTAAATTCTCCACAATCATTCCTCATAAAGACCAACTTTATTCCAAGAGTTTTTCTGGTTTAAAATAAGTGTTTTTGTTTATATGTGTATTCTCAATGCCTAGAAAAGCATAGACACCACAGGTGCAGAGTGAAGTTAGTTGAGTTGAATTGCAATGGATTCCCTTGTGTCATAGACTGCCTTGCATTCTAGTTAATTGTGCATGTTTTATTTCCTAAATTGTAAACTATACGAGGGAGGGCACCTTATTTCATACATCTCTGTATCCTTTGCATCCTCTATTGTACAACACACATAGAATGCCCTATATATTTCTTGAATTTAAAATGTGAATGAATGAATGAATGAATAAATAAATCTTAGTTCTAGGCTATTCTTATGCAATACATTTTACACTGCTATTCAAAGTCAGGAACACACATTTATGTTCTTTCTCCAAGATTTCAAAGAATTACTTCAATTAAATTTTCTCTAACTAGAAATTTAAACACAAAGCAGCCAGTAAGCCTATATAGTAAGACTTCTTGATTTTTGAAACTGGTATTTCCTTCTTAGAAATATGCAGGGTTTTTAAAAAAATATGTAGCTTAAGGAAATTAAAGGCTTTTCTGTACATTCTTTTGTCTATTTCAAATGTATAAACATACAGATTGAATGCCCATTTAAGGCAAAATGATATTTATGTCTCTCATGAGATTTTCACATTATTTTTCTACCCAAGGGAGATATTGAGTATGAAAAGGAGCTACTGAAACTGAATGGAACCAGTGTAAACGTTGTAGGGTATAAAAGTCCAAAAACAGCCAGCACAGGGGCTCACGTCTGTAATCCTAACACTTTGGGAGGATTGCTTGAGCCTGAAAGCTCAAGACCAGCTTGGGCAACATGGCAAAACTGTGTGTCTACAAAATAAAAATTTTAAAAATTAGCTGGGCATCATGGTGCACGCCTCTGGTCTCAGCCACTCGGGAGACTGAGGTGGGAGGATCACTTGAGCCCAGGAAGTCAATGTTACAGTGAGCCAAGTTGGTGCCACTGCACTCCAGCCTGGAACAGAATGAGACCCTGTATCAAAAAAAGAAAAAAAAAGTCTATAAAAGGATTTTATCTGTTGAGTAAAATAAGCATTAATTTGCAGTTAATTACTTTTGAAAATACTGAAGTTAACATGTAATAATGCATATTTAAAACTCTGTCTCTTTAGGTTGGCTTGATGAAATAGTACATATGTAAATTATGTCCTTGTTCAAATTCTGAGTGTGCTACAAATCAACTGGATAATCTTGGACAAATTACTAAACCTTTCTGGGCCTCAGTTTCCTTTCTGTAAATAGGACTTTTTTGATTATTGATATATGTAAAGTATTTAACCCAGTGCAAGTGACTTAGAATTACAAGCTATTAGTAGTAGTTGTATGCTCACAGAAGAAAAAAGCATGTCCATTGAATGAAAGAATGGGTTGAAAATACATTTAGTCTCATTTATGCAATCAAAAATAGCACACACTTTCAAATCAGTCACTTTATGAAACTAATCGTTCAGGGAACACTGTCTTTACTCAAAATAATTTTGGAACTCCTTTCTTGAAATTGCCTTAAAACTACTTTATAAGCCACTTAAAATACTACCTCGCCATCACCTTTTAAAATGTTACTCATTTTTCAAAGTTAAGATCAAAGATACCTGTCTTTTAAAAGAGTTTTCTGATTCCCTAGTTTAAAATGCTGTCTTCCTCCACTGAACATTTAGAACGCTTTGTCTGTAACCCCCTCCTTTACTTTCTGTGTATTAGAGTTTTATCTGCTCTTGTCTTCCCTATTCTAACTGCAAGCTCTAAGAAACATATTTCACTCATTTGTGGATCGCAAGGGTCTCAGTTATTTTTAATTAATATTTTTTGCTCAAAGTTTGTTTTATTGATTATTAATGAGGCTATTTGGATCTGAATGAAGCCACACTGGATTCTTCTGACAGCCAAGGAACAATCCTGGGTAATGGGTTCAATTTCAGCCCACTTTTTCTATTTTTGAAAGAGAGGCCATAGGTTTAGGTAAAGCGCATAAGTCTTAACATCAGACCAATGACATGCTGCATGATTCCATTTGCCTAAAATTTTAGAAAAGACAAAACTATAGGGATAGAAATCAAATCAAAGGCTGCTTGGGGGATAGGAAAGGATTGACTTCAAAGGGACATGAAGGAATTTTGAAGGAGATAGAATGTTCTAGATCATGACAGTTGAGATGGCAGTTATCATACTGGTTTATTCCTTTGACTTAGAAAAATTATACTGCAATATAATAGGCTTATTCTACTCCTGTATTTCCTTACTTCTGACTTAGTCATTTCCATTGCCAAATAGTTTGCCAGGGTTTAGTTGTCAGTCATCATAGGAGGAACACACAGAGATATTTTTCTCAATAAGGAATGTTCTACATCTCACATTTAGTCTAGAATAATCTGGGCTCTCTGTTGTGTTCAGAGTTTAACCATTCCTTATTACAATCTATACCCACAAATACAATTAGTAAGTGGTATTTTGAGAACTCCATAAAAATGCAAATCATAGATTCATATCTGCTCTAAACTTAAAAAAAACCATGTTTTTCTTTATTATAGCCCTTTCTTTGGGACCTTTGATACAAGATTATTAGTCATCATTTGATATTTTATTCTACTCAGCATTGGTCCCCCACCCAGAACATCTGGAAAAATACAGCCAATATCCAATATCAGTATACATAAAAATGGCCCTTTGATAAATATTTTTATATCTTTTTAAAAATTTTCATCTGCCTTCATATAATGAGAAGAGGCAGAATCACTTAATTTGCTTCAGTTTGCTACTGCAGCTGCTTCCAAGCAATTCAGATGCACATTGTCATTCTTATACTCAAATCGAGGGCATGTAAAATGGTGTCTGCTCTCCCCTCTTCAATTTTTTTCATCTTTCATGTATGAATACCTGAAATAACCAATCAAGCAAGCAAATTGAAAAAAAAAGAAGAAGAAGAATTAAAAAGCCAGTTGAATTTAGTTAACTGGTCCTTTATTTTGAAAATAAGTTAACAAGTGGATAAGAAAGTATATATTGGCCCTTCAAATTCAATCATTTGGTCAAACTTTTGCAGTCTTTTGTATATAAAATGATTATGTGTGTTAAATCACAAATTGAGCATGAAACGTGTCAGAAAACTCTGAAAGAAAACACCTAAAAACAATGATTCCCTGAGATCCAAGAATTTAAATGTATTTAGGAATAGAGAAAGAAGAAAAATCAAGAAATTCCATTGAATCTAAAAGAAATGTACCTTTGCAGTATACTATATCTTGAAATACTTTTTTATTATTTCTGTTTTTTCAACTTTTATTTTTGAATCCAGGGGCACATGTGCAGGTTTGTTACATGAGTATATTGCATGATGCTGAGGTTTGGGGTACGAATGGTCCTGTCACCCAGGTACTGAGTATAGTACCCAAAAGTTAGTTTTTCAACACTTTCTTCCCTCTCTTCCTTTCCCCTGTAGCAGTCCTCGATATTTGATAATGGGTATATTTTTCCATATGCTCTGGGTGGGGACTAATAGTAAGTAGAGTAAAATATCCCCAAATGATGACTAATAGTCTTGTATGAAAGTCACCAAAGAGGGCTATAATAAAGAAAAACATCTTTCTTTTGACTTAAAAACAGACTTGAATCTGTCATTTATATTTTTATGAAGTCTTCAAAATACCATTTATTAATTGTGGGAGTAGATTGTAACAATGAATTGTTAAACTCTGAACACAACAGAGAACCCAGATTACCATAGGCTAAATGTGAGATGTAGAACATTCTTTATTGAGAAAAATATCTCTGTGTGTTCCTCCTGTGATCACTGGCAAATAAAACTTGGTAAGCCACTTGGCAATAGGAATGCTTAAGACAGAGTAATAAAATATAGGAGTATAATAAGCTTATTATAGCACAATTTGTCTATTGTTGCATCTTTATGTCCATGACTACCCAATATTTACCTCCCAGTTATAAGTGAAAATATGCAGTATTTGGTTTTCTGTTTCTGCACTAATTTGCTTAGAATAATGGCTTCCAGCAGCATCCGTGTTGCTGAAAAGGACATGATTTCATTCTTGCTTATGGCTGCATGGTGTTTCCATGGTTTATATGTACCACATTTTCTTTATTCAATCCACTGCTGATGGCCATCTAGGTTAATTCCAGGTTTTTACTACTGTGAATACTGCTGCAATAAAAATGCAAGTGTGTGTGTTTTTGTTTTGTTTTGTTTTTGTTTTTTTTGGAAGAATGATTTGTTTTATTTTGAATATATACCCAGAAATGGGATTCCTGGGTTGAATGATAGTTCTGTTTTAAGATCTTTCAGAAATCTCCAAACTACTTTCCACAGTAGCTAAACGAATTTACTTTCCCATCAATCATGTATAGCATTCCCTTTTCTCCACAGTCTTGCCAACATCTGTTGTTTTTGATTTTTTAGTAATAGCCATTCTGACTGGAGTGAGATGATATCTCATTGTGTTTTTAATTTGCATTTCTCTGATGATTAATGCTGTGAAGCATTTTTTCATATGTTTGTTGGCCACTTGTATGTCTTCCTTTCAGAAGAGTCTGTTCATGTTTTCTGCTTATTTTAATAGTGTTACTTGTTTTTTGCTTGTTCAAAAGCAAATTGAATCTTCCTGATTCAATTCAAAAAAACTGAATTTTCCTGATTTAATTCTATTAATTTCCTTATAGATTCTGGATCTTAGACTTTGTCAGATGCATAGCTTGTAAATATTTTCTCTCATTCTGTAGGTTATTTATTTACTCTGGTGATCGTTTCTTGCTCTGCAGAAACTCTTTAGTTTAATTAGGTCCCATTTGTCGATTTTTGGTTTTTGGCAATTGTTTTTGAGGACTTGGTCATAAATTCTTTTCCAAGGCGGATGTCAAGAATGATATCTCCTATGTTTTATTCTCGTATTTTGAGGTATAACATTTAAATCTTTAATCTATCTTGAGTTGATTTTTGCATATGGTGAAAAGAAAGAGTCCAGTTTCATTCTTCTGCATATGGCTAGCCTGCTATCTATCCCAGCACCACTTATTGAATAGGGAGTCCTTTCCCCATTGCTTATTTTTGTTGACTTTGTCAAAGATTAGATGGCTACAGGAATACAACTTTATTTCTGTGTTCTCTATTCTGTTCCATTTGTTTATGTGTCTGTTTTTGTACAGTACAGTCTAATTATTGTACCTTTATAATCTAATTTGAAATTTGGTAATGTGATGGCCTTCAGCTTTATTCTTTTTGCTTAGAATACATTTGGCTATTTGGCTCTTTTTCAGTTCTATATGAATTTTAGAATTCTGTGAAAAACAATGTTGGTTGGTTGTTAGAAATAGTGTTGTATCTACAGATTTGGGCAGCATGGCCATTTTAATGATTTTAATTCTTCCAATCCATGAGCATGGAATGTTTTTCCATTTCTTTATGTCATATGTTATTTATTTTAGCAGTGTTTTGTAGTTCTCCTTGTGGAGATCTTTTACTTCCTCGCTTAGATATATTTATTCCTAGGTATTTTATTTGTTTGTGTGTGGCTATTGCAAATGGGATTGCAATCTTGATTTGGCTCTCAGCTTAAATGCTATTGGGGTACAGAAATGCTACTGACTTTTGTACATTGATTTTTGTCTCCTGAAACTTTACTGAAGTAAAGTTTAGTAGTTCTGGGAATCTTCTGGTATAGTCTTTAAGGTTTTCTAGATGTGAATCATATCATCCATGAAGACAGATATTTTTACTTCTTTTTTTCCCGTTTGGATGTCTTTTCTTTCTCCTGCATGATTGCTCTGGCTAACACTTCCAGTAGTGTGTTGAGCAAGAGTGGTAAGAGTAGGCATCCTTGTCTTATTTCAGTTCTCAAGGGGAACGCTTTCAGTTTTTGCCCATTCAGTGTAATGTCAGCTGTGGGTTTACCATAGTAAAATCTTACTCTTTTAAATTATGTTCCTTTGATGCCTAGTTTCTTGAGGATTTTTATGATAAAGAGATGTTGGAGTTTATGGAAAGTTTTTTCCATGTAGCTTAAGATGGTCATGTCATTTTTGTTTTCAATTCTGTTTATGTGGTGGATCGCATTTATTGATTTACATATGTTGAGCCAACCTTGCATCCCAGGAATGAAGCCTCCTTGATCATGGTGAATTAAATTTTTGATGTGCTATTGAATTTGATTTACTAGTATTTTGTTGAGGATTTTTGTACCTATGTTCATCAAGGATATTGGCCTGTAGTTTTCTTTTTGATTGTGTCTTTGCCAGGTTTTGATGTCAGGGTAATGCTAGCTTAATAGAATGAGTTGGAAAGGAGTCCCTCCTCCTCAATTTTTTAGAATAGTTTTAGTAGAGTTTATACCAGCTTTTCTTTGTACATCTGGTAGAACTCAGTTGTGAATACATCTGGTTGGTAGGTTTTTCATTACTGGTTAAATTTTGGAACTCAATATTGGTCATTTTAAGGTTTTGATTTCTTCCCGATTCAATCTTGGGAGATTGAGATCTTGTGTTTCCAGGAATTTATCTATTTCCTCTACATTCTCTAGTTTGTGTGCATAGAGGTGTTTATAGTAGTCTCTGAGGGTATTTTGTATTTCTGTGAGATTGGTTTTAATGTCACATTTGTCATTTCTGATTGTGCCTATTTGGATCTTTTTTTTTTTCTCTGTTAATCTAGCTAGAATCTTTCAATTTTATTTATCCTTTCTAAGAACTAACTCTTCATTTCATTGATCCTTTGTATAGATTTTTGGGTCTCAATTCCATTCAGTTCTGCTCTAATTGAGTTATTTCTTTGCTCCTGCTAGCTTTGATGTTGGTTTGTTCTTGTGATAAACAATATATTTAATCTTTTAGACACATGGCATTATGCAGGTCAGCCACCTACCAACTTAAGGCTCAGTGAGAAAGCCAGAAAGTCACTATGGACACACATAGAGATGACATCTCTTGTAGCCGAAAAGCAAACTGTGCTGAAAAGCAGACCCAGGATTTGATTGTGAGAGAAGCAGATTTACTCCTGAATTGCCCCTTCTGGGGCAAAATTCCTCTCCTTCTATGGATTTGTGAAGTGAGATAACCAGTTATCTACTTCCAAAATATAATGGTGGAACAGGCATGGAATAACAGTATAAACAATTCTATCCCAGAAGAGAGAAAATAATAGGAAGAAAAGAGTTAAGAGTTGCTTGTCCCAAGCACTTTTGAAATCTAGCAGGGTAAAATCCGTTAGGTTTCAAGGTCTGGGAATAATCCTCTGTGACTGGAGGCTCCACTTCCTGTAGCTCAAGTTTCTACTCTCTGTGCCTGTAGCTCTGTCCTTGAAGAGCAACTCATTTTATCAGCCGGTTTCCTGCCACCTTTCAAGGCTAAGGTATGCATTCACCCAGCTGCTGAGAGTATTTTCATCCAGCATACATGAAGAACGTTTCCAAGTTAATAAGATAAAACAACTAAAATAAACAAATGCTTTGAGCAGATTCTTCTTCAAAACAAACAAACAAGGATTAATGATTGACCAACAATTATATGAACAGAGTCACAACATTATTAGTTATCAGAGAAATACAAATTAAAACCACATGAGCTACTACATACGTACTAGAATGCCCAAAACTTAAAAAGTTCACTTGCGTGTATTGATAAGGATGCAGAGCATCTGGAACTCTCAAAATTGCTGGTGAGAGTGCAAAATGGAGCAACCATTTTGGAGATATATCTGGTAGTGCCTCATAAAGTTAAATATATGCTTACTGTGTGATTCAGTGATTCAACTTCTAGGCATTTACGGGAAAGAGAGTAATCTTTAATGGGGAAGGTATCCCTTGCAGGTTTGTGTGAAGAGAAGAAATCAGCTGATGATAAGGGCCTTGATAAAATAAAATAGTATCAAAGAACCAAGAGAAGAGAGATTATCTCCCCTATCCCAAACACCAAAATAGGCACTATTTAGTAAAGAAACTGCCTCTTATTGATGCAACAGAATGGAACACTCTCATCCCCACTTACCACCCATATAAGATTTTTTACTCTTGATGGTACAGGAAAATACAACACATGTAATCAAGAGCAAGAAGAAGAATCTTGCATATCTCTCCCCTGCCCCCCACAAAAAAACAGAATATAAAAGCTAAAACTATTTTTAAAAAGAAACACTTTTAAAAATAATAAAAGGCCAAGGAACATAAAGAATACTAAAACAAGTACTCCAACACAAATTAAATATGGTTATTCAAGATCTAATAGATTTAAAAGAACATACCTTGTAAATGCAAAAATTGATGATAAAAATAAACAAGATGTGCAGTTAATGTGGAACCTGGCAGCCTGCTGAGGTCCGTGGTGTATGGCAGCCTGTGGGCCCAAAGCTGCTTCTTTACTCAGTTTCCTTGTTCATGCTGAGAAGACCACATCTACCTTCACCCTGTTTGGGTCTTCCTTGACCTCATCTTTGCCCATCATGACCCACAGTCCCATTGAGGCTTCTGGCCAGCAGCCAGTGTGGCTCTGGCTTCCAGGCCTGAGTAGGCTCATCAATCGCACTTACGTCCTTTTTGCCTAGGCTTTTCGAACACACTCCCTGAAAATCCAAAAGATGGCTCTGTTAAAAGTGACGTGAAAGCAATTTATGCATTATGTGCTTCAGAGAAACAAGACTAAAATGGTTCCTACCTTCCAGAAAGAATAAGCAAAGATGTTGTCAGACTTTATTCTAGGGATGTTTTACTTGCTTTGGAGTCATTGTGGCTCCACCATTCTTAAGCCTCCAGTCATTTGTAGAAAGCTTTATTTATACAACACAAAACTACTAGAATCACATGAACAAGTTTTGGCAAATATTGAAGAAGACAGATCTTATTTATGGAAGTTATAGCTTTTATTTATTTATTTATTTATTTTTCAGCATTTTAAAAAACTTTAAATGTTTTATCCCCATAGGTTATTGGGGAACAGATGGTGTTTGATTACATGAGTAAGTTTTTTAGTGATGATTTGTGCAATTTTGGTGCACCCATCACCCAAGCAGTATACACTGCATCCAATTGGTAGTCTTTTATTACTCACCCTCTCCCTCTCAGTTCCTTAAGTCCACTGTGTCATTCTTCTGCCTTTGCATTTTCATAGCTTAGTTCCCACTTATGAGTGAGAACATACAATGTGTGGTTTTCCATTCCTGAGTTACTTCACTTAGAATAATAGTCTCTAATCCCATCCAGGTCACTGCAAATGCATTTATGTTTGAGTAGTATTCCATCATATGTGTGTGTATATATATATCTCACAGTATATACGTGTGTGTGTATATATATACATATATATGTAATGACTAGAACAGGGCCTGGCTCATCATAAGAACTACATGGCCATTAACTATGGTCTTAGCAAGGAGCTGAGGCCTAGAGCAGGGAACACTGTGCCTGAGGTCACAGAGCTCACACAAGGACATGCAGCCTCGGACTCCAAGGCTCAGAATCTGTCTGTGTCATGCTGTTAACTGTACACAGCTGGAACTAGGGGAGCCCTTTGCTGCCACTTCCGACATCTGCCTCCCTTGCCTTCTGTCCCAAGGAGACCATCATAAACACAGGAGAATAATAAATAGAATAAAAGTGATCGACAGTTAAAAAAAAAAAATTAAAGTTTTATCTTGTTGCAAGAGTGGGACCCACTCAAGAAGGAAGATAAGATGTCATCCTTGGAAACGCTACAGGGAACAGCTTTTCCAGGACAGTTTTTTTTCTAAGGCAATCTCATCTTTTAATACATTCCTCCTCCCAACCTATACTAGCCCCCCTCAGTGGCCCTTTTTCCAGCACATTCTGGCTCAGGGCCTTTGCATGTGCTGGTGCCTCAAGCTGCAAGCCCTTCCTCGGCCACCCACATTGCTCCTGCTCACCACTTGGGGTGTGACCTGGGCAGTGTGACCCTCGATTCAAATCACACCTCCCACCTCCTGCTGGATTTCCCACACAGCAGTTAACCTTCAGCATGCTATATATATTTTTTCCTTATCTTGTAAACTCTGTCTCCCTGACCTAGAACTCAAGTCCTGGAAGGCAGGGCCCTCTGTCTCTTTTGTTCAGTGTGGACTCTCCAGCACCTACAGGAGGTGCTCAATTACTTTTTGCTGAGAATGAAAGTGACAAAGGATCTCAGGCAGTGTCCAGGGTGGGACGAGTACCCCATTCTCTTGGCTTTAGAACGATGAAAGGGTAGGGGCCGGGGAGTTGAGCGTTTTTTTTTTTTTTTGGGAAATGAATTTTTTTTATTGTCAAAAGTAACTCAAAAGTAACCATAGACATTTAAAAAGTAGTGATATATATAGATGCATTGCTTAAGTCTACTGACAGTATTTGTTGCACTTAAGAATTACAGACCAACCACAATAATTCCAGAGATTAATCTGCTTTAAGTGCTACTTATAGGGTATACTGTTCCAATGGTAATATTAATATTCAACAACCAAAAGTTAAGTAGATGAGGGGAAACATATCAATCACACTGAAAGTTCAACATCTGATAATGTAACTCAGAAAGGAGATTTCTCAAGGGTGAAGAATGAATCTTACCTGACACACATTAGACAACGAACAAGTTCAAGTCTTAAAATCCTGATTTATTTTAAGCTAGTGCTTAGATATGACCGTGGTTCAAGTTTGGCAGACAGGTTTAAATGTCAAATCCAACACTAGAGACAATATAATTTGTTTCAGTTAAGGAACATAGAAACAGTAAAGAAAATTATTAAAACTACCCCTAATTAGACTTTTCATTTAATTTCTGTAGTTTGAACAAGACTCACATACATGTAGTTTTATTATATTTTTAAAATATGTGTGTGGTTTTAATACACAAATGTGGTAAGGATCATAAGTCTCTGTTAATCACAATTATGGAAATTACGTATGTATTTTACATAGAAGCTGGCAGATAGCAAGATAAGGCAGAATTTGGCAAATTTCATGATGCTTTTAAAATGTTAACAACTTTGCAACTCATTTTGAAGTTACTTTAGAAAATTTTAAAAACCATGATTTTCTACATGGAAATAATTTTTCAGATTAAATTTATTTCACATGCGGTAACATACAGATTGCAAGCTTTATTAAAGTAAGTTTACATTTTGAAAAACTACAACAAAGAATAGGTTAATATAGTTTTGTGTTTTGTGTATTATTTGGGAATTTCAAGTAGAAATATTATAGAACAAAGCAATAAAAATAGAAAAACATACTAAAGTTATTAACGACTTTAAGCAAAATGTTGTATCCCTTTAGAGCATCTTGAAAAAGATTTCTAGTAATTTAACGCTAAAAAAGTTACACTAAAACATCCTGCTTGTGTATTAAAGGTTATTAAAACATTGTGACATAAAAGGTTGAATTTGTAAAGTTAACAAGCCATTTAGCCTGAATCTACATAATGCTAAAATAATCACATGAAGCATAAAGGAAAAAGTCAGTTGTTCTAATATACAATTATGACTTTTATATTCTGATATATAAAACATAATTATATATACATACATACATTTTATATTCTGATATATAATTATGTTTTATATAGCAGAATATGAAATATTTATTTTTAAATCTAGTTATTTATCATTTTATAGAAAGACAAGCCTAATTGATCTAGAACAGGCTTTTTTTCCCTCTCTTGATTAAAGCAAGGGCCCCTTTTAAAGAAAAAGTTTCCAAGATTGCTAGTTGAGAAAAAAATTATTTTATCATTATACTATAGAATCTTTAGCCTTAAAGACCTTATAGATATATAAATTAAAATACACTTAAAACACTTGAGGCCAGGAACTTGAAACCAACTCAGGCAGCATAGCGAGACCCCATCTCTACAAAAAATAAAAATAAAAATAAATTAGCTGAGCATGGTGGCTTATGCCTGTAGTCTCAGCTACTCTGAAGGCTGACATGGGAGGATAGCTTGAGCCCAGGAGTTGGAGGCTGTAGTGAGTTATGATCACACCACTGCTCACCGGCCTGGGAGACAAAGCTAGAACCTGTCTGTAAAAATAATAATAATAATAAAGCCACCACACTTAAACAATTTCCAAAAGCACCAACTTATACAACCATTAATATTCATATTAACAATATACTGAAATATCAAAATAAGACTATATCAGATACCAAATCCTTAAACAGTCATTCTCCATTGTGAGCCCCTCACTCTTCAAGAATCCAAGAGGGTTACTTAAATGAGGAGAAAAGGATGTATGCAGTAATTTCAGTCAGATACGGCAGAGTTCCCAAATGGCATATAAAAATCTATTAGGGATCAATCCCAAGCTAATTCAAAAATTCAATGTATTCCAAGATTCGCAGCAATTGAAATTGCATTTAAACCTATTTACATATATCCCTTCCTAAATTCAGTAATAATTATTTTAGTGCATAAAACTTTTTTCCTGATTTAGTTTTTTATTTATTGGAATAATACCTTCCAATATCTGGAAAGTCTTACTTATAGGTAAATGATTGTAAACAGCATAATGCCTTCCTGCTTATCTTGTAATGTGTTTATTTATTTACCTTGTTAATTAAAATATAATATTTGTACGTATTTCTGTAGTACATATGACATTTTGATACCTGCATACAATGTGTAATGATCAAGTTAGGGTAATTGGGATAGCCATCACCTCAAACATTTATTTTTTCTTTGGTTTGGAAACATTAAAATTATCCTTTCTAGCTATTTTGACGTATATAATAAATTTTTATAAAATACATTTTTGACTGTAATATGAAACACTAGAACTTATTCCTTTTATCTAACTATATTTTTATAACCCTTAATCAATTTCTCTTCATCCTCCTACCCTCTTCTCTTCCCAGCCCTTGGTAACCACCATTCTTCTCTCTACCTCCATCAGATCCAATTTTTTAGCTCACATTTGTGAGTGAGAATGTGCAATATTGTCTTTCTGTATTTCTGTGCCTGGATTATTTCACTTAACATAATGATATCCAGTTTCATCCATGTTGCTGCAAATGACAAGATTTCATTCTTTTTCTGACTTAATAATACTCCATTGTGTATACAGACCACATTTTCTTTATCCATTTATTCACCAATGGACACTTAAGTTGATTCCATATATTGGCTATTATGAATGCTGCCATAATAAATATGAGCGTGCTTATATTTCTTCAGTACACTGATTTTCTTTCTTTTGGATATATATCAGTGAAATTGCTTGGTCATATGGTAGGTCTATTTTGAATTTTTTAAGAACTTCCACACTGTTTTCCTAATGGGTGTACCACTTTATATTCCCACTAACAGGGTATGAACATTCCCCTTCCTCCAAATCCTTGTCGGCATTTATTTTTGTTTTTTTGATAATAGCCATTCTAACTGAGGTAAAATTATATCTCACTGTTCTTTGGATTTACATTTTCCTGATAATTAGTGATGTTGAACACTTTTTCATATAAATTTGGCCATCTGTACATCTTCAGAAAAATGTCAGTTAAGGTCTTTTGCTCATTTTTAAATCAAATTATTTATTTATTTTTGCTATTGAGTTGTTTGAGTTCCTTATATATTCTAGTTATTAATCCATTGCTGAATGGATAATTTCCAAATACTTTTCCCCATTCTGTGGATTGTTGCTTCACTTTATTGATTGTTTCCTTTTCTGTGCAGAAGCTTGATGTAATCCAATTTGTCTATTTTTGCTATCGTTGTCTATGCTTTTGAGGTCTTACCCAAAAAAATCTTTGTCCAGACCAATGTCCTGTACCATTTTCCCAGAGTTCTCTTTTAGTAGTTTCATAGTTTCAGGTCTAATATTTAAGTATTTTATCCATTTTGAGTTGATTTTTGTATATGTTGAAAGATGTAGATCTAATTTTATTCTTCTACATATGGATATCCAGATTTCCTAGTACCATTTATTAAAGAGAGTGTCCTTTCCCCAATGCATGTTCTTGGTGCTTTTGTTAAAAATTAGTTGGTTCTAAGTGCGTGGGTTTATTTCTGAGTTCTATATTTTCTCCTAGTGGTCTATGGGCCTATTTTTATGACAGCACCATGCTGTTTTGGTTTCTATGGCTGCATAGTATAATATGAAATCAGATAGTGGGATGTCTCCAGCTTCATTCTTTTTGCTAAGATTGCTTTATTTATTTGGGTTATTTTTTGTGGTTTCATATAAACTTTAAGTTTGTGTTTCTTATTTCTGTGAAAAAAGTTATTGATATTTTTATAGAAATTATACTAAATCTATAGATTGCTTTAGGTAGTACAGATATTTTAACAATACTAATTCTTTCAATTTATGAGTATGGGATATCCACTTTAACTTGTTTCATCAGTGTTATACTCTACAAGTTTTCCATGCAGAGATCTTTCACTTCTTTGGTTAAATTTATTCCTAGGTTGTTGCTTCTTTGTAGCTGTTGTGAGTGGGAGGACTTTCTAATTCTTTTTCAGACTGATCACTGTTTGCATATAAAAACATCACTAATTTTTATATAAGTTCTAAGGAATTTTTGGTGGAGTCTTTAGGTTTTTCTGATATAAGATCATGTCATCTGCACACAATGATAATTTGATTTCTTCTTTTACATTTTGAATGTCTTTTATTTCTGTCTCTTAGCTAACTGCTTTGGCTAGGATTTCTAGTACCATGTTGAATAGAAGTGGTGAAACTGGGCATCCTTGTCTTGTTCCAGACCTTAGTGGAAAGGCTTTCAATTTTTCCTCATCAGGTATGGTATTTGCTCTGAGTTTGTCATATATGGCTTTTACTGTATTGAGGTGTGTTCCTTCTATACCCAGTTTGTTAAGAATTTTTATCATGAAGATATGTTGATTTTTTTGAATGTTTTTTCAGCATCTATTTAAATGGTAGGAGTTTTGTCCCTAATTTTTTTGATGTAATATATCACATTTATTGATTTGCATATGTTGAACCATCCTTGCAACCATGGGATGAATCCCACCTGATCATGGTGAATGATTTTTTGATGTATTGTTGAATTCAGTTTGCTAGTATTTTGTTGAGGATTTTTGTATCTATATTCATTAGGAATATTGGCCTGTAGTTTTCTTTTTGTTGTTGTCTCTTTAACTGCTTTTGATATCAAGGTAATGCTGGCCTTGTAAAATGAGTTAGGAAGTATTCTGTCCTCTTCAGTTTTTTGGAATCGTTTGAGTAGACTTGATGTTAAGTTCTTCTTTAAATGTTTGGTTACTATATAAAACTTTATCTACAGCATTCATCCCCAAATGGCATATTTTCTGACCTCCCATTTAATCTGATTATCGATTAAGCAATGTTTTGTTTACCATAAAAAAATTTTTATATTGACTATGCTGTAAATACTTACTTTTAAACTTATTTTGCTTTCATTTATGGTAAGTTTTGCTACGATAATAGGCATGTATAATTGTTACTGTTGTCATTTAAAATTAGGCATTATTACATATTAATGGGCAAAAACTGGAAATATTTCCTTTGAGAACTGGACCAGACAAGAATGCTCATTCTCACCACTCTTATTCAACAGAGCACTGGAAGTGCTGGACAGAACAATCAGGCAAGAGAAAAAAATAAAAGGCGTTTAAGTAGGAAAAGAAGAAGTTAAACTATCTTCACAGATGATATGATCCTATAACTAAAAAACCCTAAGAATCTGCCAGAAGACTCTGAAAACTTATAAATGACTTCACTAAAATTTCAGGATACAAAATCAATGTACAAAAATCTGTATCATTTCTATACACCAATAGCATTCAAGCTGAGAGCCAAATCAAGAATGCAATCTCATGTACAGTACACACACACACACACACACACACCTCTAGGAATAGATCTAACTCAAGGAAGTGAAGGATCTACAAGGAGAACTACAAAATACTGCTGAAACAAATCATAGATGACATAAACAAATGGAAAAGCATTCCATGCTCATAGATTGGAAACATCAATATCATCAAAATATTCACACTGCCCAAAGAAATCTATAGATTCAACACTATTCTTATCAAACTACCAGCATCATTTTTTCACAGAACTAGAAAAAACTACTCTAAAATTCATGTGGAATCTAACAAGAGTCTTAATAGCCAAAGCAATTCTAAGTGAAAAGAACAAAGCTGGCTAAAGAAAATGTGGTACATAAACACCATGGAATACTCTGCAGCCATAAAAATGGGATTATGTCCTTTGCAGCAACATGGATGGAACTGGAGACTATTATCCTTTTTAAAAAAAAAAAAAGAAAAAAAAACTAACACAGGAACATAAAAAAAAATACAGCATGTTCTCATTTGTAAGTGGAAGCTAAACATTGAGTATGTGTGCACACAAAGAAAGGAACAACAGACACTGTGACCTACCTGAGGATGGAGGGTGGAGGGTGGGAAGAAGGTGATGACTGAAAAACTTTCTATAGGATACTATGTTTATTAGCTGGGTAATGAAACAAACTCCTATGACACACAATTTATTTATATAACAAATCCGCACACATACCCCTGAACCTAAAATACAATTTTAGAAGTAAAAAATGAATAACTAATTGATTAGTTTTTTAAAAGAAGAAAGCCAGAGGTATCACATTACCAACTGCAAACTATACTACATACCTGCATAACCAAAAACAGCATGGTACTGTATAAAAGCTAACAAATAGACCAATGGAACAGAATAGAGAATCCAGAGGAAAAAACCACACACCTACAGCCATCTGATCTTCAACAAGGTCAACAAAACTAAACAATGGGGAAAGGACTCCCTATTCAACAAATGGTGCTGGGATAGCTGGCTAGCCATATGGAGAAGAATGAAACTGGACTCTTACCTTTCACCATATACACAAATTAACTCAAGATGGATTAAAACTTTAAGTGTCACACGTCAAACTATAAGAATCCTAGAAGAAAACCTAGGAAACACCATTCTGAACATCAATCTTAGGAAAGAATTTATAACCAAGTCCTCAAAAGCAAATGCAACTAACCAAAAAAATGACACATGGGATGTAATTAGACTAAAGAGCTTCTGCGCAGCAAAAGAAACTAAAAACAGACAACCTACCTAATGAGAGAAAATATTGACCAAGTATCCATCTAACAAAAGTCTATATCCAGAATCTATAATGAATGCAAACAATTGAACAAGCACAAAAATAAATAATCCCATTAACAATGGATGAAAGGCAGAAACAGAAACTTCTCAAAACAAGATATGTAAGTAGCCAACAAACATGAAAAATTGATCAACATTACTAATCATCAGAGAAATGCAAATCAAAACCACAATGAGATACTATCTCACACCAGAATGGCTATGATTAAAAAGTCAAAAAATAATAGATGCTGCCAAGGAGGCTGCAGAGAAAGGGGTATACTTAGACACTGCTGGTGGGAATGGAAATTAGTTCAGCCACTGTAGAAAGCAGTTTGGAGATTTTTCAATGAACTTAAAACAGAACAAGTATTCAACCCAGCAATCCCATCACTGGGTATATACTCAAAAGATAATAAATCTTTCTATCAAAAAGACACATGAACTCGCACGTTTATCCCTGAACTGTTCATAATAGCAAAGACATAGAATCAACTGAGATGCCCATCGGTGGCGGATTGGATTTTAAAAATGTGGTACATATACATCCTGGAATACTACAGCCATAATAAAGAGTGAAATCACCTCCTTTGTAGAAACATGGATGGAGCTGGAGGCCATCAGGCTAGGCAAATTAACACAACAACAGAAAACCAAATACCATATGTTCTCACTTAAAAATAAGGGAGCTAAACATTAGCTACTCATAGACATAAAGTTGGCAACAATAGAAACTGGGGACCACTGTAGGGGACAAGGGTAGAAAAACTAACTTTTGGGTACTATGCTTAGTACCTGGGAGATGGGACCATTCATACCTCAAACCTCAGCGTCATGCAAAAAAAGCATTGAGAATTGTTGAGTTTACATATACCAGTAAACATATATAGTTAAAAGCATGAAGTAGAGTCCCTGCAGAGATGTGTTTGAAAGAATATTCTTTGTTCCACAAAGATGGATCAAAACAACCTACTGAGAATAAAGTATCAAAGTGGTAATGAACACTTTGTATAAACAAGATATTATGTAAACACTAGATAAATTTGTGCTCTGGTGCCATGTCTGCATTGACAAAAATGTTTTTCATCAAGAGTTATACATCAAGAACTAAAAACCCTAAGGTTTAAAAAATGTGTTTTTTGATGCACACAATTTCTCATACATGCAAGTTTGCCTGTAAATGAAATCCACATTAAATTTTATAAAAATTGTGGAGTCTAATAAATCCAAACTTTTACAGTCCTGTCTGATTTCAACTTTAAGTAAAGAATAGAATCAAATGCCTCTCTGCTGCTTCATACTAAATTGCTTTAGCACCCAAAAGAAGAGTTTTCTCAAGAGTTTATGAAGTAAAGCAAAAAAATTAATTGAAAATGACTCACACTTTGTAGGTATATGGAAGAATAATTTTAGGTTTAAAAAGTAATAATTCATTTATTTTAAGCACCTCAGTTAACTTAATCAAAAATAACAATTAGCATATAAAATTTTGGAAAGGGTTTAGAAGATGAGATTAAAAGTTTCACTACTGATATTCAGTTAATAAGGTAACCAAGTCCTAAGAATTACCAAGTATAGTATAACAACATTATTATAATCTGGAGATAAATTGATATGAAAGTATTTAACTGGATTTGAATTTCAATTGAAATTTCAACAGTGAAAGAAAGAAAAGGAAGTGTAAAGAAAGAGCATGGTTTTGAAATATAACCAAGAGACAATCACCCCAAATCCAGTTAACCATGAGAAAGGAGTTTCCATCAATGACAAAAAAACAAGACATTCTTTTCTGCCATTTGTTATTAGCTATTTGTTCAGTTTCCCCTCAGATATGTCCTTTAAGGACTTTAGGAGATCCTCATTAAAATCGTTGATCAGAAACTCCATTTAGCCATTTCAAAATTAAAAGTTGATACTCAAGAGTTATTTTCATGGTAGTGAACTCAAAGTTTCACAAATTTTTAAAAAATAATTTAGAAGTTTTATCAATTACTACCTTCCCTAATGTTATTTGCCTTAAAATAATGCTCCTAACTCCCTTCTAGTTTACCAAAGCACTCCACATAAATATTATCCTTTTCTCTGTGTGGAACAACATGCAAAGATGAAGAAGAATGACTTTGGAGAAAGCTGCTTTCTTGCTGTCGAGGTTCCAATCCCCCTGCCCCGATCACCACCAAAGTGGTGCCATGCTCTCCCCTTCACTTGATAAGCTTTCCCTGCAGTTGGAGGATGTCACAAATTGGCGCCTAAGCAAGCTGAAGAAAGCTAAAGTCACCTTTGGCATTTAAAGGAAAGAAAGGGTGGAGAGTGGAGTTTAGAAAATAACCATTTTCACACTTACTGCAGGATAAAGAAAATTATGAGTTTTTCCCATGGAGTAGATGTGAGTCATGTGGCTGAAGGAACAGAACTGAAGCCATTTTAAGTCAAAGTCAAAAGGACCGACTGGGAGGGGAAGAGAACTGCAACAATGATAGTCTGTGTAGAGTGCACCTTTGTAGAACTAGGGGTGAAGTAGAGGTATTTTCCAAGCCAAGGAGGAGCCTAACAGGAGACCTGGAAGAATTTCCGAGAGACTCAAAAGTGTCATGCTCAACTTCCACCAGGCTCCAAGATCCTGAAGCCAGATTACATCAGAAAGCCAGCAGACAAGTAAGAACTTTCTGGCACCCCCTTTTCTTTCTTCTTTCTCATGCATATCCTGAAGACACTAAAAAGCTGAGGGGAAAGAGGAAGGAATGAAGAACCTGCTTCTTCCTCCTGACCCATGCAGGCTTTCACATCCACCACCTGCAGCTGGTCTCAGCTAGGAGGGATGTGTGTGTGTGTGTGTGTGTGTGTGTGTGCGTGTGCATGTGTGTGTTTTGTATATGTTAAAAAGAAGTCTCACGTTTAACTGAAGATTTAAGTGTTGGTCATTATATTGAAGTAGGTACTTTTAAACACTAAACCGAGACTGTGTTTGCAACTTAAAGTGGCCAGAGGAGTTTTTCTTACCTTGAAGTCAGTGAATGGGCTGTGATATGCTATGCGGCTAGCCCTCGTCTCTATATCACTCTTAGCATGGAAAAATTATCCCCATCAAATATATTTTAAGAAATGATGAAAGACAAAAATAAAATTTATTTACTTCTCAAGATTCCACTTGTTCAGTGTCAATTTTTTACCTTACATATTATTTTACTAATTTTAATTTATCAATATTAATAGATTAATAATGCAGGGTCTTTTGAATTTGGTATACTTCTGACAATTCTGACCTTGTGCTAACTTATTTCTCCCTATGCTTGCCTCTGAGTCAACTATCATGAGCCTTTGTTTCTCTGGCAAGTCTTAACATCCTTTGACCTTTTGTTATCATAAATGAAAACAAAAACACAAATGCAATTTTGGAGACAAATCTTATGGGAGTGTTCAATTATAAAGTGGCCTTCCAAAAGATTCAGAATGTATTTATAGGCATTTGAATGTGTGTATTAGATTAACCTATTGTCCCCATGTCTCCACTTTGAAAACACTGCTAATTAGAGAGACATCTGTGTATTAGGAAGAAGACAACATTATAATCCAGAGTCGATTCTAACTAGTCACCTAACTGCTCTTTGCCTCAGTTTTTCTATCTGTACAATGGGTGAAATGATATTCATCCTACCTTATCCAGATACGTTTTTCAAAAAGAAGTGCCTTGAAATGAAATGACACACAAAAATTCAAAGAAATGATTTGTGAATTTAAATAAAAATAATGTAATAATGCAAGCCATATTAGCCAATACCTGAGATTTTTATCAAGAATCAGATTCTAGTTTTTCATGTTTTATCACACAAAGCAAGACCCTTATTGAAGTTGATCTAAAAATAATTAAAATCATTTGAAGAGAATAAAAATTTTGCCTAGACAGTCGTGTGTTTCAAAGACACCTTGAATAGGCAGCAAATGTAACTTATTGGTGGGGATACTCCATTCATCTACTAAAGTTTTCATCAATGAACACTTTTTATTTCCTTCACTTGCTAAAAAATTGCTTAGGTGCTTCATTTCCAACTGGAATTTTAGGAAAATTTCCTAGGTAGAATGTGTTTTTCTGCATTTAAGACAAAAAGTCTCAGGTCTAGTTATGAATTTATGTAAGGGCAAAGAGAAGATCTTTGTAGTTGCTTCAAGTCCTATAATTCTTTTATTCTCTTGGTCCAACTTGTTTAGTCTCATTATATTTGGTCAGTTCTAACATTTTAAGTTATGAAGATGTAAGTTTTGTACATTGTCTTATCTTGTCCTGGCCACAGTGAGTCTTGCAAAAAGTTCACTCCAAAGTGTATTTCATTTTCCAAACATCCAAAAGGGAAAGAGAGATATAAAATACATTCTCAAACAAAGAGAAAAATTATCCTATCTAGTTTTTATTAATGTGTTAAAATATATCTTAAACAAAGAAGAAATTTGATTTTTTTTGCAGTGTAACAGAAAAAAATATCATTTTGTTCATAACTCTTTCTTCCTATGGACCATCAGTGATATTTCAAAATATATAATGGGTAGTAGAATATGAATTAAATAAATTTGTGCTACATTAAGAAAAACTAAAAACAGGCTTTCTTTCAACAACCTAGAGGAACTTTCTGTGAAAATATGATAATAGAAAAAAGGATGCCAGATTGTTTTATGAATTCATAAAGAATTCCATTGGGCTTCTTTGAATGAATTTGTGATTAGGTGAAATAATACAGAAGAAAAATTTGAAAGATTAATACAAATTATAAAAAGTCATTTTTAAAAAACAGTTTCTTCCTTCTTTTCCCCCCACCTTAATTGAAGAAAACTTTCTTTTTCTTCAAGCTCTCTTGTACTAGGTCATACAGCTGTAAATTTCTAAGTTATTAATTTAGAAAGAATTAATTAATTAATTAATTCTAAGCATTCTTTCCCTGAATCGCCTTTTTGAAATCTCTCATTTAATATATTAGGGTTTTACCTCGGCTTTTCTAAAATATAAAAATATTCTTTATTTTTTTATTAACTCTAGATAACATGTACCAAAGAAGATGGGAATGTAGGATTTAATCCCTCCTTGCTCATAAGCTAGCTGGGTGGCCTAAACCTCAGTCTCCTCATCTCCAAGTATAAATATTAATATCTTATCATCATAACACCAGACAGGTGTGCAAAATCTCCTCCCAAGTTCCAACTTTCTTAACAAGTTATTTTTACCTCTAGTTTCTGTATTTTCTGTGATCTTGTTGAACTTTAAGCTATTGCCTGACTACATTAAGTTTGCAGGGCACGTTTACTATGCTTTTTGTTGCGGGGGAGGTGAAGGTAATTATTTTCTAGTGTAAACCCTTCCAGAATCTCCTTTTGGTTAGATTTTTATATGCATGTTTACTTCAGCTGATTCTGTGCTTTGGCTCTGTAGGAATTAAGCTTTCCTTGAAGGAGTGATCTATAAAAGGTCATTGTTTTGTATCATTAAATATGAGAATATGACACATGCAATATAGTGGCTGTAATTAGTGTTCATTGTTCCAAATTAAGAGAAACAATATATTCCTGAACTAATATGAAATTTTTATTAATGCTAATGATGGAGGATAAACCAAAGAAATACAGGCACCAAATAAGAGATGCTTGAATCAATTAAATCGCCACTAAATGCAATAGATTGAAGCAGTTTATTCCTGTACCTCTTGATCTTTATGCGTATAGATTGTAGGAATTCACCAAGAAATTATATAAAATTTGAAAAATATTTTAGATGCACTCTTAACCGCAATATTATTTTTCCTTGAAGAGGTCTCTTATCATAGAACTCTTAGGTGAGTCAGAAACAGAATACATCAAAAAGGTCACTGTCTATTTTCTTGTTGAGCTGATAATGCCTGAAAACACCCTGCTGTGCTTTTCATTCAGTCAAAAGACTATTGTGTCAATTCCGATCATCTACTGCATTGTTGGTAAGACTTTCATTTTGTGTAGCTACCTGAAATGTCTCTGAGCTGCTATGATTTTATTTAATGTCCCAGACTTCAGGAAACTGCTATGATCTTATCAGAGCTCTTTAGATCTCTGTGATGAGTTCATTTTCTCTCTCTCTCTCTCTCTTCCCCTCCCTCCCACTTTTATCATTCAGCCATCCAAAATACTACTAGCAATTAGCATTACTTCATGTCTGCTTCCTTTCTGCTACTTTGTTTTTATTTCCCAATTTCTATTCTATTCTGTCTCAGAAACCTCCAACACAAACTTTGAAAGAGTGCATATTTCCCGTCTTCACCTACATTGCCTATATTGATTCCTCTTGCTGTTCTGTCCCTACCCAAGACAGCAAAAGCATTTTCAGAACCAATATCTCTGTCTAAGGCAATCACTGTATTGCTTCCAGGGCACTCAGACTTTAAGTTCAAGAAGCTTCTGGTCCCAAACAGATAAGAAAGAAGATTGCTGTCATTTTTTTCCATTTCTGGGCCTAGCGCCATCTCTTCCAGCATTTGTGACCCTGAAGGAATGCTGAAAGAAACCTGCTGGAGTTTCCTTGCCTAGCAGAAACCCCAACAAGGGTCCAGATGTTCATGCTTCTCTGACTCCCCATGGGCCCTCCCCTGGGACATCACTATGTCTGCCTCCCCTGGAAGAATTTCACAGTTAGATCTTCTCAATCTCCTTTCATTTCATTCCTCACAAAATGTGCCCTTCTTGGATCCCTGTTCTTCAGATTCATGATTGTGTCTAGATTAAAGCTGGTAACGCTGCTTATACCTAAGACTTCAGTAACTAATAGTAACTGAATTTTGCATCTCTTGCATTTTAACAATGACTTATCCCACCTTAGCCCTAAAGAGTGGTCATTAATGGTGGAAATTTCAGGTGATAGATTATGCAGAAAAATTTGGGGTCAGCAGAGACATTTAGGCACCCTGAAAGAAGAGTCACTTAATCACTAGTGTGGCTGGAGGTGATCATAATGACATTTTTCCCGCATGAATGAGTTTTAATGGGAATAGGACATGGTAATCACAACATTGCTGCAGCAAACTGAGAAAAGGAACTGTCGTTGCCCATAACTGTAAGACATGGACTCCAAAAAGTGGTTTCTTCTACCCACCAGATTCGAGCAGGGATGTAAACTGCTGAAGTGCCATGTTTAGGGAAGCAGAAAAAATTTTTCTGTTTCTTAATGCTCCAGAGATGAACACCCTGAACTTGCTGTTCATAGAGAAGAGAAGGAGTCAACAGTTTCTGAAGAGCTGTCAGACTTAGGCCCTCAGCAGCACAGCCCCTCTGCTGGAAGGTGTGGTCTCAGCATCCTGGCTGCTAGAGGTACTCTAACAAGGTAGAGAGAATCTCTTTCCTCAGGTGCACCAGGGAAGACTGCAAGCAGTATCCAGATTACATATTTCCTTTTGAATTTCTTCATGCTCTCCTGGGGCTTGCAATTTTCCGTGTAAAGATTAGTTATTTAATTTGGTATCATGGGGCATCTCATTACACAAACTTCCTAGTTTCCATGCCTTGTCACTTATTCTAAAGACTTAATTGGCTACCCATGGTTATCTTATCTAAAATGTTTGCCTTCTGGCCTCTAACACCCCTGTTGCTTTGTAAGCAGACTCTTCTGTATCCTCAATTTCTCCACAGATTGAGGTGATGAGAAATACTATACAAGAAAAATCTGAAGGATGAATGTTTTAGCTAGGGTCCTCCCAGAGAAACTGAACCAATAGTATGTTCATATATATAAATATTATAATTATTGGGTTCACACAATTATGGAGGCTGGTGAGTCCAAAATCTGCAATGTGTGCCAGCAGGCTGGTGACCCAGGAGAGCCAATGGTTCAGTTCTCATCTAAAGGCTAGCAGGTAGAAACCCACTAGAGCTGATGGTGCAGATGATGTGCAAAGGCAGTCTGCTGGAGAATTCACTCTTGCTCGGGAGGGCTGTGCTTTCTATTCTCTTCATGCTTTTAACTGATTAGATGAGGCCCACCCACATTATGGAGAGCAATCTGCTTACTCAAAGTTCACCAATTTAATCTTAATCTCATGCAAAATCACCTCAAAGTTAACACATAAAGTTAATCTTTAAGGCCTACCCCTTGTCACCTTGGCAGCCATATTCATCTCCTTAAACCATACTTAGTCTTCAAATAAGACAATAAGAAGGTCATACTTCCACCTAACACAATACAACTGTCCTGTGTACACCCAGGAATGCACTAACTCTTTCCCCAGAAGAGGATGCAGAGTCCTTGGATGATGTTTCTAGCCCTTGACTCATGAATCCTGGTCATGGGGGAAGTAGCACCATATATTGGACACTGATTCAGAGTATATATAGGACCTCCTGAAGAACCTTGTTCCAGACCTCCAAGGCATTGCTACCTAGGTGGCACTGTAACTTAGTCTTCAAAAGACCATTCCACTTTTCTGTCTAGCCAGGGTCTTCAAGATGGTAAGGAACATGGTAAGACTATTGAATTCCATGAGCATGATCCCATTGCCACACTGATTTGCTGTGAAGTGAGCTTCTTGATCAGAAGCAATGCTATGTAGAATACCATGATGGTAGATTAGGCATTCTGTACCACCACGGATGGTAGCTTAGGCAGAAGCATTGTATGCAGGGAAGGCAAATATATATCCAGGGTAAATGTCTGTTCTGGTAAGAACAAAATGCTTCCCTTTCCATGATAGAAGCAGTCCACTGTCATCAACTGGATTTATTATCTTTCCTTCATCTACATTCTCCAAACCACAGAAGCCACTTTCTCTTGTCAAGTCCTAAGAGTGAAAGCATCCAGTGGGAAAGGACACTTAGCCAAAGTGTGTACAACAGATGGAAACTAGAACAGAGCAAGAATGAAGTAATCAAGAATGGAGCAAAATGTCTTAAAAAATATCTGTAGATGCAGCTGGAGTAACTTTCTGTCAAATCTAAACAATCAATTCTCACTCCCTTCAAAGTAATAATTTTTAAACACTGATCCAATGTTGTTACTTCCCTACACAAAATACTTTAGTGGCTTAGTAGATACGTCCTAAATCCTTACCATGGCATACAAAGGGACAATCAGGATTCTTTTATGTCTTCAACATTTAGTGCCTACTCATATATTCTGCTGCCTATTGAATGCAGGCCTTTCAGATCCCTTCATTAAACTATTAAGACCCCATTCCTTTGCAGGTTATCCCCTATGTCTAGAAAGTCTTCTGTTTTTATTTCTATTCACATAACAAACTCCTCCTTATAATTAAAAAACTGAAGTAAAGGATGCTTTCTTCGACAAGTCTTTCTCAAACCCCTCTCTCCCAAGCAGAGATGAATGTTCCCTCTAGGTGCCACCGCTTCCAGCATAGTTCCTGTCACTTTATATTGCAATTACTTGTTTGTCTATAGATATTTTCCTCTCTCCCATATTCTGAGTTTATTGAGGACAAGATCGGTGTACAATTGAATCTTCAGCCCCTAACACAGTGAGTGAATATATGCCTGCTTATTTAAGCCTACTTAAAGTAAGCTGACCACCAACATGGCCAGTAGACTCAGACACTTCTGGACCATTTACAGGCACTGTCCTGAGCTCTCTTGCCTTCTTACTCTGGCCCATTGTCATCTTGGCTTCCAATCTCTTTGTCTCTATCTCTCACCCTCCACTCTGTGTTTCCCCGTTAGACTGGACAACAGAAGTCAGGTATCCAGGCTGCTGAGGGCAGCAGTTCTAAACCTCTGTATCCCAAGTGTGTTGAATCATAGGATAAAAAGAGAGAAAAGAGTGGAGTACAGTGATCTTGTTAGTGTCACCTGAAGAATGACAAGGTTTGTGATTTTGAAAAGGAGACCTTTATTTCTCATAAGCATTGCAGCCTGCAGGGTGGCCATTCTGACAGGCTGGGAAGCATAGTCTCTGGCCAAAAGCCATAAACAGACACTTGGGGGATCAGAAGAAGAAGACAGGAATTTATTCTGAATGGGGTGGCCTAGTATACATACTCAATAAGCTATAGGAGGAGGCATAAACATTTATGAAAGGAGAAATGTGCACAAATACAATTGAGCTTCCTCCCTCTCCATGGGACCCATGTTCAAAAACAGTGGTTTTAGCATGATTTGAGGATGGAGTTTTCAGTCCTCTGACATCAAATAGTGAGGCAGAGGACAAACAGACTCTCACTGCACGTTCTCCATAGACTAGCTAGAACCACTGTGTGGGCAGTGGTCTCTCATCAGGCAAAAAGTAGAGGGGCAGCTTCAGGCAGTTGATTGATATCAAAATGGTGGAGTCTTTTGAAAGGGCTGGTTTCTGTTAGTGCTTAGGGAAGAAAGCCTAATGGCTGTTAGGGAGGGAGCAGGTATAACGAGGCATGTCTGACCTCACACCCCATCATGGCAAGGAAGTCAGTTTTCAAGGTTTCTCTGGGGTCCCCTAGGACAAAAGGTAGGTCGGTACAGTTAGTTGGAAGCTTAGGATTTCATTTTTGTTTCTCACTAGAAATGCAAAATTAATACGACACACCACAGTATGCATAAATCTCAAAACCATAGCACCAAAGCAAGCAGTGAGACACCAAAAAAAAAAGTACATACATAAATTAATGTATGTTGTGAAGGCCAAGCAACTCCATCTTAGATGCTAATCTGCCATGGTGGTTACTGATTAACCCCAGTTCTGGGATGGCCTCTGAGATTTCCAGTTTATCTATTGCTCCTTGTGTAAGAGGGTGTACTTACCACAAATCCTGCCCTTACGGAACTGTCCTTCACATCCCTTCTGAAGCACACATATGCTTTCTCTATGGCATATAAGCCCTGGGTCTGCAGGGTAACAGCACGGGGATCCACCATCTTGTGTTGCCACCTCTCAAAATACAGACCTGACTTCTATTCCTAAGTCCCAGTATCTTTCTAAGAAACTGAATTTGCCCAGCCTCTTTCTTCAGCCTGTCAGTTCCTTGGACTTTGGGGCTAGGTTTGCATAGATTTGCCCACAGTTGTTGAAAGTCAGGATAGTGGTTTTATTTTTAGGAATAACGCAGATTGAAAGGAACACAGGGGAGTTACTGAGGTGCTTGTAATGCTTTATTTCTTGATCAGTGCGCTCAGTTTGTGAAAATCTATCAAGCTTCACACTATCTGTACACTTTTCTGAATTATATAATACAGAATGCAGAATGTGAAGTTAAGAAAATATCACAATGGGAAACCATTTTATACCCAGGAGAATAGGAAAACCTTAAAAGTCTGACAATGCAAAATGTTGTCAAGAATATGGAAAAATTGAGAATTCACTGTTTTTAGAAGTGTAAATTTATTTTTAAAAATCTTTAGAAAACAATTTAGCATTATCTTGTAAGAATGAATATGTGCATAGCCTACAACTCAGTAATGCCGTTCCTAAACCAGAGAAATTCTTGTACATCTATACCAGAAAGCATGTAGGAGAATATTCATAAAAGCATTGTTCATGGATTTAAAAAAGAAAGAAAGAAAAGAAACATTTGGGGTGACCCAGCATCAGGGGAATGGATAAATGGCAGCATATTTGCATTATGCAGTAATAAAAAATTAAAAAAAAACTACTCACATCAACAGAGACAATTTTAGAAATAAACTGTTAAATGAAAAAAGCAAGTCACAAGAAATTATATAAAAGTCAATGTTTATAAAGCTTTCAACACAACAAAAGGAACACACACCTATGTGATGAAGCTATTAAAGAAACAAAAAGAGTAAACACACAATCCAGGAGAGTGATTACTTCTGGGTGAGGGATGGAGATGCAACTGGGGAGGGGCATCAGGGAGCTTCCTCAGATTTGTCCACAGCCTAATTCTTAATTAGAGGGTGGGTTACCATTGTGCTTTGTAATTTGCATATATAGTCTTATTTATATGTATGTACAAATTAACCAACAAAAAATTTATCTGAGAATTCTGGTTCAGTATAAACACATAGTCTTACCTGATCTCCTTTATAAACCAATCATTAAATGAAAAATACAAATGATGATAAGAAAAAAAAAAAAGGGAAACTACACATACAAAGTGAAAAAGAGCCATTAGCTAACAAAAGTTATCTATTGTTTTTTGGCTTTAGGGGTTTTTTTTTTTAGAGACAGTGTCTTGCTCTGTCACCCAGGCTGCAGTGCAGTGATGCAGTCATAACTCACTTCAGCCTTGGTATCCTGGACTCAAGTGATCCTCTTGCCTGAGAATGCAAGTGTGCGCCACTACCCTCTGAAAGAAAATGAGTGGAAGGGGTTACTGTCAAAACATGCTAGAGAAAGCTGTAGCCCAAAATGTGTCGAGAAGGACGGAAAGCTGAGGAGAGACAGATCAGTTGTCCCACTGAATCCAATGAGAAACTTGGCCTAGAGAATTGTCCATTATGGTAGAAGCAAGAATGAGAAGTGGTGTGGAAAGTCATGACATTTCTTGAACATCTCTACAGAAAAGTGAGGCAGGAGAACATGACCCAGAGACAGGGAGCCTAAGGACATCCCAGACTAAATCAAACAGAAACGCTTCGGCTACAACAGGAAATAGCCTCTTCATTTACATAGGGCATAAGTGTGCTTACATTTTCTATAAATCTGTGTGTTTGCTGCTTCATTATTTCCTTGCTTTATTTGTGCATTTTGTCCAATTCTTTGTTCAAAATGCCAAGAACCTGGACACCCTCAACCAGTAGCAAGAGTCTAATCTACCTCGTGTGCCTCCCCTAGCCCAGGTAAAAAAATTCCTGCTGGAAAAATCCCACAGTCTGGGCAAGTACAGCCTTCGTGAAGGGATCCCAGGCTGGATTTTAGCTCTGCTTTCCACACAGGCACCTGGACCTCTACTTCCAGAGATTGTATAGCAGAAAACTATTAGCCATCAGCTTCTGCGTTTTCCCAGGAGAAAGCTACAGCTAAAGCTATTATCATTTGCCTATCTAGGGTCCAGCATTTAACATGATGTTGCTGTTTAATCCTGGTAGCCCTTGTGTGTGTGTGCCCTTAATTTAAATTCCTTTATCATGAAGTGGGGGAGGGGTGAGAGCAAGGTTGAAAGGAAACTGGCAAACTTGAGGAACTCAGTCCTATAGTTAACCAAGGGTCTAACTTTCGTAACAAGAAGAATAAGAAATACCATTTAATTGAGTTGGGAGGTAAAATATATATGTGCATGTTTAGTGGGTTGTCTAAAAAAAGAAACAAATGAAAATATTAGGGCATATTTTATATAGCAAGGGTAAGTATTGTGTCCTGAAATGTGTGTGTGTGTGTGTGTGTGTGTGTGTGTGTGTGTGTGTTACTTAAATATGGTTCTGATTGTGGGCTTTTTTTAAAGTTTGTGATGTTTTTTAAATTTGGTCAACACTCAATGAAACATCGATTAGTACCCAGAGAACAGAATGGGCTTCCAAGTCAGAGGCACTGGCATGGGTTCCTGGATCGTGGAGCTAGACACCAACTAGATCTAAATTAGCTGCTACGATGGCCTGGGAGTATCCCTGTGAGAGGGGAACTGCGCAGTCAGGAGACAAGGTTGCGGGCTGAAGGTAACTTTATTATTATTATTATTATTATTATTATTGAGACAGAGTCCTGCTCTGTTGCCCAGGCTGGAGTATAGTGGCAAGATCTTGGTTCACTGCAATCTCCCTGCCTCCCGGGTTCAAGCAATTCAAGAGTTTCAGCCTCCTGAGTAGCTGGAATTACAGGCGCGCACCACCAAGCCCAGCTAATCTTTTGTATTTTAGTAGAGACAGGGTTTCACCATGTTGGCCAATCTGGTCGCAAACTCCTGACCTCAAATGATCTGCCTGCCTTGGCCTCCCAAAGTGCTGGGATTATAGGTGTGAGCCACCACATCCAGCTGAGGGTAACTTTTGATAGTCTATCATTTTGTAGAAATATCACCTATTCATAAATAAATAAACAATTTATGTAAGGGCGAACTTTTTTTAAAAGTTTTTTTATTTCCTACAGTGTATTAGGGACTTCCTTAGGGTTTTACTGAGTCAACAAACTGCCCTAAGAAAGAAAATACTACATCATTAAAAGTCTAAGGTAGTGGGATAGCAAACAAACAGTATCATGTGGTAATCATAGCATGTTCTAGTGACAACTGAAATCTATTGTTCATTTACTTTTGCTGAGACAATTTCAAGTGAGACTCAAATGAGGTCATGCAGGGGAAGTATTTTGAAAATGAGAAAAACCAATTGAGTTTTAATGTAAGATTAAACCTCAGAGATCTGTGGTCCTTTAGAGTATGGGGAAAATTAGGATAGCAAAGAGTTAGG
Source organism: Cacajao melanocephalus (assembly GCA_963573385.1). Taxonomy (NCBI): domain Eukaryota; kingdom Metazoa; phylum Chordata; class Mammalia; order Primates; family Pitheciidae; genus Cacajao; species Cacajao melanocephalus. The sequence goes on along the minus strand of CAUYLG010014920.1, from coordinate 4,979 downwards.
GTGCATTTGCAGGGTTATATTTATTCTTTCATATTTTGGGATGTGATTCTAAACAGTCTCAAAGGTTGAAATATTTCCCAAAGGTCAGAATGCTGAGAGGTCAGCATAGCAACCCACAGAGTTTGTTGCTAAGCCTAACAAAGTTTTCTGTTTATCCCATCATTTGTACAATATTTTGTTATTGTCCTTCTAGCTGAGTGACCTTAGACAAATGACATTCTATTGCCTTGGTTTTCTCAGTTGTAATTGTGGACATTGTACCGGGTATTCTCTAAGATCCCTTTCCATGCTAACAGTTGTGTGGTACACCTCCACCAGCCTAGATACTGGGGCCATTTTCCCTTGAAATCATTAATCAAGTCCTATTCATGAATCCATCCTCAGATCCATTTATAACTGCGAAAGCTGCCCTGAGACATAATACTTCCCATGGCTCCAAGATCAAAACAGAACAATTTCTACTGGAAAGTATTTCTGGTCACTTCCAGAAAACAGTCACTGGCGTACTGTAATGCTTAAATAATGTAAGAAAAAACAGTCTAAATGTCACTACATTTTATTTGCCGATTTTAGAAGACCTATATGCTAAAACTGAGATCAATACCACCACATACTACCAAGCACTAAGATCAGAAGGAGAATTGTGTGTGTCAGTTTTCTAATGGACTGTAAGGCTAGACGAGACTGCTCTTGACCTCATTTAAAAAAAAAATGTACCTCTACGTGGGAAAAGACATGGAGGAAAACATTGAAATTTTAAAAAATAATCTTGGAGTAGTGAAAATTCTTGTAAGTAAGGAACAATCCTAACTTTTGAAGAGAAAAGACTCATGGATTTGACCCTATAAAAACCTCTGGGCAAAAAAGGAAAGGAAGAAAAGCATGTGTTTATATGTACGCAGCAAGGGTCTTTTCATAAACTGACATTTAACATCTAGATAATACAAAAGCTTCTATAAATAAGAAAAGGTAAACAAATCAATAGAAAAATGGACAAAAGACACAGAGAAAAAAATACAAAGATAGAAAAACTGATAGCAATATCTGAAAAAATATTTGGCTGGATAAAAATCATGTAAAAATTGTGTATTATTGGCTATCAGATGTGCAGAATTTAAATTAGATAGTATATACTGTTGACATATTAGGAAATAGGTATTCTAACATGGTGGGTGTACATTAAATTGCCACTGCCTATTTGATAGGTAATTAGTGATTTCAATTAAAATTTGCAGTTGCCTTCCTAGACTCAGCAGTTCTACTTCTAAGTGTCTATTCAAAAATAATAGTATACACACAAAGTTATAGAAGCATGTTTATCTCAGCCTTCTTTGAAAGAAAAAAGTATATAATTAACAAATCATATATATGTTAAATAAATGAATATATAAATTTATAAACATATAACCTTGTAACTATATATAAATAAAGATTTATGGTTAAATAAATTATGGTACATTTGGGGAGGCACTGTAGTCAAAAAGAAGGAGAAAGATAAATACATACCTACATGTAAAGAGCTCCAAAGTATGCTGGTGCTCTTGCAAAAAGCAAGTTACATTATATGCACATCATATGATTACGTTTGCATTAAAATAAACACATCAAAAGAGAAACCAAAGTGTATATTTGAAGTTCCTACATGTATTCCTACAAGTTCTGAATGCAACCTCTCCTCTGGGTGCAGTATAGAAAACATTAACATGTATTTTTGTAATGAATATTTATAAGAAAGTATTGGTGTGTTATTTGTATAATTCTTAAATTTTGGAAAGAAATTAAACAACGCAGGAAAAGAAAGAAAAGAGAACAGAAAAAGATAAGGTAGGGGAAGGGAAGGGAAGGGAAAATTCTGTGTATATCAGGTATTGAAATGTCAGGGTAAGAGACATCTGGTCCTCTTAATAATGATTTGTCTTTAAAAAGTTACATTATCTTCTCCCAGCTTCCTTGCACTAAGTAGAGCAGAGTAAATCATCGCCCAATCTTTAGAACCAGACTATTGGATTCAGATGCTACTCTACTTATCAGATGTATGATCTTAGTCCAGTTACTTGACCTCTCTGTATTTCAGTTTCCTCATTAAAAAAAAAAAAAAAAAAAAAAAAAAAAAGCTGGCAGGGGGAGGAATTTTAATATCTACTATGTAAAATTCTTGTAAAGATTAAATGCATATGTGCTTGGAACAATATTGACATTTGTCAGACACACAGTGTTACTTCTCAAAATTAACACCAATAGGCACCATCTATGTGTTATGGGTGATAATAACATGAAAAAGCACTGCTCTCTTTTCGTTGCTTGGAATACAGAGAGGGAAGGCTAGGTCATGTTTGAAGCCAACACACATATGAGTCTATCCAGGTGGACGGCACAGCCCTGGATTCATAGAGTCTACAGACCCAATAGATAAAATTCTAAGCCAGAGAGTAAGCAATGCTTGAAGTGCAGTGAAGAGTTTGCTGGTATGTGTGTGACTTTTTAAGTGCTTTCAACATAGTAGGATCTCAGTACATATGTTTTGATCAATGTAGTAACAAAATTATAGTGTAGCATATTTGTTTGCACACAGATTCTGGTTTGCAAGCCATGTGATGCTAGACAGAAACTTTAATCTTCCATTTGCTCATCTGAGGATATGTGAACTTGAATATCTAATTTGCACTGTCGTAAGAGTTAGAAATAGAATGTACTTAATAGTACCTGGAGCAAAGTAGGTGTTGAGTAGATAACAGATGTTATTATTATGGTCTGAGAATATTTATCTAAGCTGGCTTGTTTTAAAATTTTAAAAAATAATTCAACTTCAGGAGTACTACTATTTACAAAGAAACCTTTTGATTAAATGTAAGTTTAAACATAGGACTAAGAAGCAAGAGTTTGAGTTCTTTCTAATTTTAGCTCTGTTGCCAACTTCTTTAGTGCCCTTCAAAAAGTCGCTTAATCAAATGAAATATTTGTTAATGTAATTGCAGTCTGTAGCCAGAATGTTATTACAACATCTGCTTGCAGAACAATTCACTGTGATTGTGCATGAACTACATTTAAAATTCTTAGACTTCTGGTGTTCTGTGAAGTCATAAAGCTGGGAACTTTCTAATGACTTTCACTTGTGAATTTGGAGTTTGTCTCATTCCTCAGCGTGCTCAGCACCTATGTGCTTGCATTCCACGGTCAGCCCACACATTTTTCTGTCTCTCTTTCTTGACCTCCTCTCCCAAAAGTTTTAAAAGATTAGACAGGGTGGTTCTTACTCAAAATTTGCATTGGTTGACTAAAAGGAATAGGAATTATGGTGACTTTTACTCTGATATTTCATAGTTAGTTTCTTGTCTTAGATTAACCCCAGATGATGTGCCAAACTTCCTCCTGTAAGTGACTATGGGGCACACTCACCCCATCCTTCTAACAAGAAATGTCTCTACCCAGTCTGAATTCCAAGAGCATTTTGTCTCTACCCACTTGAGATATATATAATTTTCAACCCCACATTATGATGACATCTCTTCCTTCTCAGATTATAAATTCCACAAAAAATCAATTTTATCTTTACAGCTTCATAGGCTAAATGTAACACTTTATAATAAATTATGATCAAAAAATAAAGAGAAAGCCTACCTTGGGATTTTTCATGTCTAGGTGTCTTCGATCATGTTGCTATAACAAAATGCCCAAGACTGGTAATTTATAAAGAATTGAAATTTACTTCTCACAGTTCTGAAGTCTGAAAGTTCAAGATTAAGGCACCAGCAGGTTCAGCATCTGGTGAGGGCTATTCTCTGCTTCCAAAAGGTGTGCATTGTCGCTGCATCCTCGTATGGCGGAAGGCAGAAGGGGCCTAACTAGTTCCCTCCAGCTCTTTTATAAGGTCACTAAACCTATTCTGAAGGTAGATAAGACCAATTAAATATCTCCTAAAGGTCCTGCTGCAGAACCCGAAATTCAGGCTCCTGTACCTCATTCGCAGCTAAAATCAAACACTGAGACATGGGTGCTTGGTGATAAAAGAAAAATTTATTCGATTTGGCCAAAATGAGGACGCAAGAAAACAAAATCTCTCAGCTCCGTTTTAACAAAGAGATAAAGCAGAGAATTTTTATTTGGCTAAAAAGTAAGGGAGGGGGAGTTTCAGGGAACAGAGGAGAAAATTTGTGTTTCTTCAGTCTCAGATAACATCTTGAGCAACCAGACTGCTGGGCATCAGCAACTGGTTGCAATGTCTTAAAAGCATTCACTCCTTTCTGCAAAATTTTAGATGGCCCTGAAGTTATCTCCTCCTGCTTGGCAAAGAAACAGTACAGCAGCGATTTGTAATTATGTTGTGGGAACAAGCAAGTAATTAACATGTGCAAGCAGGCAAGGGCCTAATCAGAATTTTCATTATTTCAGTCACTAAAAATGCTAGAGTACAGAAATCTCAAAGATCCTACCTCTTAATACGATCACACTGGGATTTAAGTTCCAACATATGGGCGACAGATTCAGACGACAGCACTGGGATAAGTTTTAAATTCAGGACCATAGTTTTCTAGCTGTTTGAAAAGTGCCAGTATGATTTTAAAATACCAGTGTAATTACATACTGGTGGCTTATTTTTATCCTAGTATTATTATACCTAATATTATCATTTCATTTCAAACTAATAATAAGACAACATTTTATTTCAATTTAATAGGCTAGAAAAATAAAAAAAAATACTTATAAAGAAGTCTTGAAAATTTAATGGTAAATCTTATATAGTAATTATGCATTAGAGTACACATATATATTTAAATATAGGGCTGGCCCTGAGCAATATTTTAGAGTTCATTATGTTCTTTTTTTAAAAGCAACTTTCTTTTTTTTTTTTTTTTTATTTTTTGAAAGAAAGGAAAAGAGAGGAAAGAAAGTGAGAGTGAAAGAAAGAAAAAAAAAGAATGTACGAGAGAAAGAAAGAGGAAGAAAAAGAGGGAGAGAGAACAGGATTCTTGTTCTACTGC